>JAHDVE020003600.1:0-26143 GCA_022606495.2 Halesus radiatus | reverse complement strand
AAAATGACCAAATATGATTCATGTAGTGATGGATTGCCTTCGACAATATGCGACTCCATACATAGCAATCTTTTCAATTTAATTATTATGTAAATGATAGCTCGAATAGGAGAGATACTTGCAGTGTTCGATTCCGTGTAAATTACATTATTATAAAGGAAATTTGGATTATCTTTCAGGTGATGCAACAAATACCAAATGTGAATGCGGCAGACTTGCACAAGTTGGATGAGAAGCTAGCAGCTCCCCCCGCCAAGGGAAACAAAATAGAGAAAGGAAAAAAGGATCTTTTCAAGAAAATCACTAGTCAGGTTAGTTACAATAATCGTTCAAAATATACCTTTACATTCCATGTTTTCTAAACAAATTGCTGTTTGAATTTTATTTATTTCCAAAAGTTTTCTTTTTTTCTGTTTTGTGTTCACACTTATTGTTTTGTCACCAGTTAATTGGTCGCAGCATGGGGCAGCTGTTCCGCAAGGAGGTGCGCATTGCCGACCTGCCCCACCTGGTGCGCCCTGCCAAGGACCGCTCCTCACCCCCCTCTCTGCTGGACACCCCAGCCGGGGCCAGCCTGGGTAACTTCTTCACTGAGAACACCATCTCGTAGCAGTGCCGCATTCCAGCCAGCTGGCTCTTCAATATTATATGTACTCGCCGTGTGATTTGTTCCTTTTTGTCCATATGGAGACCACTAGGTATTCGGTCTGTTGAAAAGCATTCAATTTATAAACCACATTTTCTATTAATAATACCACTATACAAATTATTATTAGTGCTCATTGAAGGTTTACAGCTTCTCTATTTAATTTCGGTTGGTGGGACACCCTTGCAGTGTCTTCTACCGTAAGTAAAATTTGAAATAAGTGAGATCTACAAATTATTATGGGGCAGTGGTGAATGTATTACTGGGGCCTACGGACAGATCCGATTTTGTCCATCCAATATGAAGTAAACATGTCGGAAAGGATCAGAAAATAGGCATGGCAAGTAAAGGACGGTCGGATGGCCGAACCTTCCGATATGTTTCCTTCGGTTGGGATGAATGAATTTGCATCGTACTGTAAATATTTTGGATCAGTCGCAAACAAATGTTGTTAATTCTTCCTGTCCAGATAAAGATATGTTTGTAAGTCTGTTTTTCTTTACCTTTGTTTCTGTAATAATCGCTATCGTCTATTATACTCGCCCTTGTTTATTCCTTACTGTTGCATAGATGGAACAACATTCCGTACTGAATGATGAACATATTAGTGAATACTACCCCTTCAGTCCTAGAAAGAATGACCTCAGCGAGTGTGTAAATTCGGGTAGGACCTATCCCTACTACGCTACATTAGTTATTGGGACATTGGGAGTTAAAGGCAGTAAATAACGTATCTTTCATGCAGAATGAGGTTCTTATATCAGCAACCGCACTGTGTGTGCCAGTCAATGGTGTGGAGCTTCCACCCCATATTAATCAATGGTAATGTAATGTGATAAACATATTTTGGTAAATGTGAGATATTATAATACATTTATGTATATATAATTTGATATCATTATTTAGGCGTATTATATAAATTGTATAGGAGGTTTTAATCAACTTTATACATAAAATAGTTAGTATCTCTTTCAATTTAACATAATATGTGACATGTAATGATCATCTTTAAAATTCCCAGTTAATCAAAAACTAGTACATAAATACATATATTGAAACATATATCATATATCTAAATGTAATAAAATTAATTAATTGAGCGCTATTATTTTCAGTTGTTTAAGGCTGCCATGCATGATCAGTTTTGCCTTCAGATTCGTCTGATCCAACGGAAAATCGTACCATGTGTGGGTGTTCCGGTCTTCATATCTATATATGATGGTTGGGGCGTCTAAAGCGATTCAATATGATCTGCCTGATCAGATGGTCTGATTGGATTGTATATTCGTTCAGTTGATGCTGGAGCAGCAACCCGTGTGGTACATGTGCGTGACACTTTTATCTCGTTGCGCAAGTTTACAAAATGGCATTGTGGTCCAAAGATTTTCTATTAGAATTCATTATGTTATTTAAAACACTAAAACGATTGTGGTTCATAAAATCAAAATACTACTGTAATAAAGGAAAGCGTGGTGATTGTTATGATTTGCTTACTAATAAAATTTAGACTTTTGAACCAACAGCTGTCGTGAGTGATACAATCACAAATAAGATAATAATTTACATAGTACATTCAGAAGAGAATCAAGAAAAGTTGAAGGATCAGGCACGTGTCTGCCGATCAAGTATATAAACCAAAACTATGGTATTATAATGAACTTATATTTCTAAAAGACCAAGAAGAGCCCCTGGACTCGACTGAACTGGGGTTGAGTTCACTCCTTGCGATAACATCCGATCAGATCAAACTGAAGCAGATTGGTCTGACCGTGTATGGCGGCCTTTATAAAAAGCTTTTAGTTCACTAAGGATGTATCGTATTAATCAACTCATGGAAGTAATAAACTGACATTGTTGAAATGCTTTCTGTAATATTTATAGTATATCTTTAAATGTAATCACTGCCTGTTTTGTAAACTGATTGAGCGAATATGCTAGACTTTGGTTATGGAATAAGTCATCCTTGCATGTGCCTAAAGCTAATGATTTGATGGAGCAATAAATAGATGAATCTTATGATGACCTCTGTAGTGTAATGATTTATGCATTTGACCAAGTCTAGAGGTTGCCGGTTCAATTCTCGCTCAAGAAAAAAAAGAAAAGTATTTTTGTTCATTTCGGTCTGTGTATTGTCATCTTTATTTGTCAACGTTCCTTACGACAGCTCTACAGCTATTTCGGTAAGGTCTGTTAAAATTAACAAGCAAAATTACTTCACCAAGACCTGACAGCGCCTATATATGTATATAAAATATTTTTGTACAGGTCGAGGTACCTGCTACTACTCCTCTACTCAAAATCTGATGCGTAGATAACTCGAGTGTTGATTATGAATGGATGTTATAAACATGGCTTCACAGCTGTCGTAATGAATAAAATATGCATTTCCTTAGTCGAAGGAACACCGGTAGCTAACTACTGATGCGCTACTTCCTACTGAAAATAGTTTCCACCCGTCTGTATATAAAATGAATATAATCTATATTTTTAATTGAGTGTAGGTGTTTTTATCTTTTAAAGGTAAAAGTGTGATTTTCTTCTCATTATATATGTCGGGTGGGTCTTAGCCGCTTTTAACTTTTGTGAATGATTCTCTTTGATTTGTTAATTATTGTAAAAATTGTAACAAATATTTATTATTTCTCCACCTTTAGTTTCATGACATAAATAATATTATAGTGTGTAATTATTGTAAAGACGGAAAATGAATAAATGCCTAATAAAATTTTATAAATGAATAAATTGTTTACAATACATGTGTATATGAATAATACGTATTTGTGATGGACGTAATATAGAACTGATTTGATACTTATAATATATACCTTTCTACGAAATAGCATTTATTTTGAATAAATGTTTGTTTTTTTGTTATCTCGGGACATCACACCAACATAATTTAGAATAGCCAATAATAATTATTATTATTACTAAAGATTTTAACCTGTTTGTTTTTTTGGAAATGCAGAGGAAAATAATTTCCCTCGTGGCCTGTCATCTTTGTCTATAATTTAAATGTGAACGGGCATAATCCCCGTATGTTGGATTAGTTTGCAGCGTAAACTCAGATCATTAATTCTTCAGCGTTTGTTCAGAAATACCCCAACCGTGTGTGATTGGGGATTAGAGGTGAGTATCACTAATTATCATGCAGATCAAGGTTGTACTCTCGGCAGCTGAACTGGACCAATGTTACACATTAAACCGTGTTTTCCCGTGGAATTATTACTGATCATAATATTATTGAATATTTTTGACACAGGATGTTATAATTGTTATTTTTATGCGTTTATTTTTTTGGTATCGTTTGTTACTCGGCATCAATATGGCTGCACTGAAACTATTTATTATTTGAACTTTAATATTGTTTGTTAGTGTTAAGTTTTATATACAATATGAAAAATGTTTAATTTTTAAATAATGGTATACTGTGACCAGATTTTCGAATATTATTAATTTTGAAAACTCGCAATGATCAATTTCGTTTAATTTCTGCAACAGCCATAAATTATTATTACATTAACTAATATAATTTCTTTATACTACTTATAATAAAATTAAAAAAAACAGTCTGTTCCCGTTGAAATATGACTGACAACTCAAATTGCATCTATTGAATGGAATTGGAATGAATAATAATGCAAGGAAATAAGAAAAGAAAATTCACTCTTCACCAGTGTATGAAATTCATCTTAATAAATGTTTAAAAACAATAAAATATGGTAATTATTGTATCATCTTTTTTAAAATTATTTATACATGATAGCTATTTTTTTACTCAGCAGTACAAATACTTAAAACCAGTGGCGGCTCGTGACTATACATCAATAACGTTGTATTTTTCAATCTTAGCACTCTAGCTCACTCAAAAGTCACTACTTAAAACCTTCTAAAAATTGCTGATTTCATGATAAAAAAGTTTGGAGGGAATTTGTGTAGGTAAAAAAAAATCGACAAGTGAAGCAGCTCAATTATGTATACTTCATTCAAATTCAGTATTTAAGGGCCTGGTTTTAGCAAGTGCCCACGACACTGGACAAAATAGTATAGGACTCTATGCAATAAATTATAGTAGGCGGACAATGCACTATAAAAAAAATAAAAAAATAACTATAAAATACACAATACACGGGCACTCTCCGTACTTGTTGGAGCGCAGCACCACGGGCACTTCCTATACCTAGGCCAAACTTCTTAGGCATGAAAACTTAAGTGAGTTTCACCGCTTACATAGCACCTTGATAATGTCTGCCAGCGGTCACACAATCATCCATGTGTTGTTTCACGCGATGTTTTTCCGCTAGGTGCTGGTGCTGCATGTGAAAGATAGTCCCAATTTTTGAGTGAGCTAGAGTGCTAAGATTGAAAAATACGACTTTATTGATGTTGTTTTAGCTGAAAATGATTTTTTTTTTCATAATTGGGGCACTGCGCCCACCTAACTGAAAAATCTTCATACAAAAAATTGAATTTGAAAAAAAAAAATCATTTTCAGCTAAAACATCAATAAAGTTGTATTTTTCAATCTTAGCACTCTAGCTCACTCGAAAGTCACGAGCCGCCACTGGTCCCAGTAGCTTGGGAGAACTGTCAAATTCATACATTCTCCACGCCATTCGAGACAATTTAAAGTTTTATATTAAATCATAATAATGCCGTCAACTTGTGTTCCAATATGCAATAATAGGGGTGGGAATTTTCCAAAAGATAAAGATAAGATTTAAAGGCGAAATGGATTAATTACAACTGTTTTTATTATTTGCAAAGAAAAATGAATACTCTATGTAAAGTTTTACAAGTCAGACTCGTTCTTTGCTTTGATTAATATTGAAATAATACTTCGTTTCAACTAAATTACAATAAAAACAACTATTTATTTATGTCAGCTGAAATGCAAAATAATGCATTTTTAAAGCTTGGTAAAATTTCTCATTCTTGTAAGGTTTTTGAGTTAGTTTATTTTCTTTTTTTTAAACCCAAGCTTTATATATATAGTAGGTTTTTAGTTTAAAAAGAAAAATATAACCTAAAAACGAGCAAACTTGTAAAACTTTACTATGACTGAAATATGAAAGAACTGATGTATCAATAATGAAAAGATTTTTAAAAATACCACCTATGGTAAAATTTAAATTCATAATGCAAGTTTCAATTATTCATATTGATTCCAAAGTATATCATTTTAGTAAGGCATATTTTCTTCTCAAAGTACTTAATCAGTTAAAAATGTTAGTTGTATTACATCAAACTAAGTCAGCAAAAAGGCCCAGATATCCTATATTTTATAAATCTCGATGGGGTTGGCAAATCTGATCATTATAACATCTGTTTATTACTGTTCATACAAATAGCTATCGAAAAGACATCCAGATTCATTGGACGGTCCCCCGCCTTCCCCAGCAGATTTTCTCAGAAGCTGCCCAGAAAATGGCTAAACAGCCATAACTTCAAGATGGCCTAATGTTGGCAGATGTTTTCCATGAAGTCTAAACTATTTGAGAGCAACCCAGGCTAGAATTCATATTTAAAATGTTAGTGGACCCAATTGCTTAGACCACAGGTTTTTGTGGACCACTACTCTTTTAATTTTCTGTGACCCCCCCTCCCCCCCTAAAACTCGGTACAATACTGACCAAATGGTATTTATTTATGTAATATACATTGCCGCTGGTATGAAAATTTGTGAAACCTCGCACATAAACATGACTCGCTTCAAGTGTGCAGTAGGCTCGTCGAGCGAAACTTACTATGGTGTTTTACTATGCGTGCAGTCTAAATGAACTCCGATCTATATGGACCCCCAGGGACCTGTACGGACCACTTTGGCAACCTATGCCTTAGACCTATACAAGACAAGTGCTAACTGTCACTTTTGATATCAATGACATAAAACTGGAGTGAATATATTAATTGGGATGGGAGATTGAGGAAGTATAAAATTAATGAAAAGCGTTTACGGATCGGAAAGACTTAATTTATTAGTTGACCATACATTGTACCACCATATTCTGTGAAGGTAATAAGGCTTGTGGTACAGCTTACAGCTTCAACTTTGTACGCCTCCAGTGACGCCTCTTGGCGTTGTATCTGAAATTAAAGAGACAAAGTTAAAATCATGTTAATTTAGAACACACTGGTTGGTTGCACTGCTATTGCAGAAATGTTAACTCCTATCTACACTGCTCGCATTACTAAAACTACAGTTGTTTCAAATTGACAATCCTTACACAAATTGATTTAAAACTTATGACTACCTTTTGTTTTAGAAACTTTATTTTTCCAAGATACAATTTAAATAAACCTCGAAAAGATAAAATTTCTAAAACAGATGGTAGTTTATAAACCAATTTCTGGAAGATTGTCAATTTGACACATACTGCCTCTGCCCTTTTACTTATGAAAAAGGCAGAATAAAGGGTTTCACAAAATGTTGACACACCTGCTGGGGGGGGGGGGGGTGTTACACTCTAGACAGATAAACATTCCCCTGATAAAGGAATTAATTAAATCACCTTTTGAAACCATTTTATGCCAAATTGCCCAGCCACAAAAACCCAACGATAAATTTGCTATGATGCAAATTCGATATATTATCATGGGGGCATACAAGAGAAAATGACCAACTGCAAAATCAATAATGTTCAACATCATAACTTTGTCAATATATCAAGTTTTTCATAACTCAAACTTACAAGTAAAAGTGACTCTACGTTGGTCAGTTTTGCTTGTCAAAAGTAGATGAGATTCCCTCAAGTGGTCACATTTTTTAAAAGCTAAAATCTTTTTTGCGGGTGTCAGATCAATAAGATATTTTTACCAGACTAGCATTATGCCAAAAAGTCAATAATCTCATTTTTGCAGATGGTAACTTTTACTTGTATAATGATGATACATGAAAGACCAAAAACAGAGTTCCGGATGAAGCAACTCCATATTTTTCACATTCTCACAATTTCAATAAAAGATCCAAATAAAGTTTAAAATAAAAACAAAAAGAAAATGCCTTATAGTTATATTAGAAAATTATTTGGTAAATATTTCGAAAAAATATGTGCATATGCAGGAATACCGACAATGAACTTCATTTTTAACTTTCTTTATACAAAAACGAGTAAAAATTGAAGAAGAATTAACACCTTCTTAGGTAGATTGTTAGGTTAGGTATTTCCTTTTAAAAAAATACGAAACTAGGAACCGAACAAACTATTTAGAATATTTACAGTTGGCACTTTGTATGGAACTATTGTCTAGGTCATATTATAAAAATTGTACAATATTGGCGCATTTTTATTTAAATAAAGTGCACGTTTTTGGATTTCAGCATATGCAAATGTTTTTTTATTTATTTTTATGATTTGAAGTGTAGTTTTTAGTTTTTCTACAGAGTCCCAACCGGACATATTTAATAAGTATTTTTATAACAATGGTATTCTGAATTTAAATTAGACCAAAGATACACCTGAAGGCAACATTACTTTAATATAACGGTTTCTTTGAAGAAAATTACCATTGTTCACTAGCTAAAGGGTATTCCAGTTGCAAGACTATTGAATTATTCATATTTTTACTTTGATATAGGTTTTAGAAAAACGTCCATCCACAAATTTTAATAATTGGTTGGAGATGTAAGAATTCCAGATCGGTAATGAGGCAAAATAATTACGGATACCATTACTTGTGTTAATTTGAGGCAAGAATTAAGTTTTGGTGGGCGGTAAATTAACAAATATGATGACAATACCATATTATTAACACCATACACTATTTCCGATACAGATAAAGCCTGCAACGCTTTAGAATCAATTACCATAACGCCACCGAATTTTAAATGAGAGCCGATTTTAGGTTAGAATTTGACTCAGGGATAGATAGGATCAATAGTTTTATAATTTTTCAAAACGTGTGTTGATCATTTTATGAAAACGAAATGTTTTACAACAATAAGACATGCGTGTGCAACTAACCCACCATGTGAACACAACTTTCCTCAATGTTAGTTGCGACATAAGATTTGAAAGTGAAGTTTGAATGTTTACAACTATAACCTTCAAAGGTAAACATGCGGCAAATTTATAATGAATCTAAACCATGCATGCAAAAAAATAATTACTCTTAAAACATTACAAATATGAGGCATTTACCTGATAGTGTTACCGGTGCGCATTCTGATCCATTGGGGAATGGGCCTGTTTTGTTTCAGCTTTTTCGCAAGCTTTCGCTTGATGATGAATGTCTTGTGGGCAGACTGAAAGAAATGAAAACTGATTTAATAAACGTTCAAAATATCAAAAACTACGAAATATAACTGATGTTTTCGATAATAACGGATTTTGGTAAAGAAAAACGCACCATGTCACCGATCTGTCAAAACACTTAAGGAAGAGGAAGTGCTCGCCAAAACCATAGAACAATAAAACTAAACCACAGGTATACCAACATCATATTTTTTTTGGTACCAGGCAGTACCTACATATAAAATATTTAAATGGAAGTCAACATAACAATCTGTATCTAACGACATAAATAAAATAAAATTAAATAAAACAATATAAATATAAACATTAATGTTAAAACTTACAACCAACCTTGAGTAAATGTTTATAATTACTTCACAATTGGACTGCGACTGAGAATAATTCGAAAATGAGTATACTAAAAAATGTTTATATTTTAAACCACTCAATGAGTAGGTACATATTCATTTCTGTCGTCTTTTGGAGAACTTTTAAAATAAATAAATTCCTACAATATGTATCCTTATTATCATCTGTCGACATTGCCGACCAACGTATCTATAAAATCATACCTAATTTTCTTAAATGAAACGGCATCAAATTTTAATCTCAATCGTGAGATTTCAAAAAAGTATTTACATTGAATTTTAGCTCATAATTTAAAAAAAATAACTGCTTCTATTTTGTGTATGTTTCTATTACCTAAAAATTTTAATTTAGACTTATAAACATTCCAATACCATTCTCTACTTGACATGTGCTAGAATACTCATTAGGGAGAAAAGCCATTAAAAAAATAACACAACAATGAATTAATAATATTGGGTGACTCAATAATTGATTAATATTTTTACTAGATTTGTTGAAATTTCAAAAAATTACCCGAACAATCTATAATAATTACTGTGATGCGATTTCACGCAAATATACATGAGTCAGGTACGCCGGTCGAAAATTCCAACATAATAAATACAATAAAAAAAAAAATTGTGTGCATAAAAATTACACCATTCAAAAGCTATGTTGTCAAAGTGGCTGATGTTGATAAACATTACCAATTAATGATTCTGAACTAGGAGATAAGAAGCCACTGTTAAAAATCTGCAGGTTTTTGCTGCTAGGCCCTGCGGGCGGCTTTCGGTTGGACTTCGCCCAACTTGGGTGTTGATGATAATTTAAAGGGCATCACCCCTTTGTAATTCCCAATGCATGGCATAGAACGTTAACTTTTAATATGTATGTATCATAAAGACTAAAAAGCTGTGCCTACCCTAATAAAACGTTCTATCGTCAGCCTCACAATATACCCCGATTGGGGAAGCCACAGTCTCATTAGCTCCAGACTGGGACTGGGACTCTTGTACGGCACTTGCATAAAAAAATTCAAGATTACAATAAAACTTGAAACAAAAATAGGTATATCTACGAAAATGCCAAGAAACAGAATGGTTGGTATCTACCTATTTAAGGGTCCAGTATAAGACCGCGTATTCACCGCCGTTAGGAATTTTAATGTAGACCATGCCGGATTAAAAAAAATGTTCAGCGTTAACAAAAAACATTTGCTCTATATTTTTTCGTTTATTCGCTGTGTAACAATAATTTAATAGAAGCTTGACAAACTTAACTTAGCAGTCGGAAAAGGAAGATTTTTTTGCCGCTTACTGCAAAGTAAAGCAAGTCGATCTGTTGGTATAGGTTAGGGTAAATGTAAATGAATGTTTTTTTTTTTTAATTTGTAAATAATATATTAATAATTGACAGTACCCATACAAAGTGCTTCCCTTTCACAAAATATTTTTTTTTGTTACTATTTACGTATTTATTTCTTCTTTTATTTTACTTCGGAAATATTATAGAAACAGGTAACGTGGACCACCTTCTCAGAAATACTTATAAGCACAGTTTTTGACATAGGGGAATTATTTTCATGGTTTTTGAATCAAGGAATCCGATTTTCGATTGTCCACTTGTGGATTCAAGATGGTTGAAATGAATTAGATGCTTTTTTTAAATGGCTGTTCTTTCAATGGCTTTGGTTTTTATTAATGGTTAAGGAATCCGACTATTACATTTAACTTAGGAACCAATGGATGTGAATTAGATCCCGTTTATTAAACGGGAATAAGAATTATTTGTCTTTTGATAATTTTTGGGATTTCGAAACGCCCTTCAATATTGTATACTAAACAGCAGTAAAAATATAACATAGGTAGATAACAATGATTTACAACCCACTCCAGACGCAGACAATAAGCTTGAATACAATTCACCAGTAGTTCAGTCAATGAAGGCAATAAGAAAAACTGAAATTTTGCAGGTGAATAATACCTATAACAGGGAGTATTTTCACAAAAGTCTCCTATCTTCCCCTTGCCCCTCTCACAAGCAATGTAGACCAAATATGCTATAATTTGAAATCAAATACGTTTCTAAGGACTTAATAGTGTCCTAGATACAGCGGTTCTAAATTATGCAAATTTTTTGTATGTTGTCATTCTTCGCAATTTTTTAGTGTTTTGGTCAATTTTGAAAGTGAAGGAGTAATTTTTCGCTAAAGGTTAACTTGTACTTTTTAAAGTAGGCTAAAGATGGTACAATTTGAAAACAAATTGGTTTCCAAGGACCTAATATCGTCCGAAAAACAGCTGTTCTAAATGAAGAAAAACATTCTATGTTATCATACTTCGCAATTTTTTTTAGTGTTTAACCAATTTTGACAGTGAAGGGGTAATTTTTCGGTGAAGGTTAATTAATATTTTTTAAAGTAGGCTAAAGATTCTACGATTTGAAATCAAATTGGTCTCTAAGGACCTAATATCGTCTGAGATACAGCTGTTATAAATGAAGAAAAACATTCTTTGTTATCATTCTTCGCATTTGATTTCAGTGTACCTCCAAACACTTTAATTCTGATTTTGAACCAAATCAGTAGGGAACTCAAAATTCAAAATGACCATCGAAATTACTCAGGTTGACATTAAATTTGACATCAGCACCCCCCTAGCATGACTTTCGCCGGTTTCTAACCAAATCGGTGTGAATATCTAGAAATTCAAGATAGCCGCTAAAACTATGGATTTTGATAGGCACAGATCGGTATACTTTATATATGCAGTCAGGGGCGTCAAGATTGTAAATTATATGGGCACGAAAAATGTTAAGATTTTAAAAATAATTTGTACATTTATTAGTTTTGCTTTTGACAGCCTGCAAAGATATAATCTTGTAGATCTTTACCACGTCCGTCAGTTTTTTTCCAGTGCGCAGGTCTTTTATATTGTGTCGTATAATAAATTAATCACTTTTTGGACCATCTTAAAGAACGTTGCAAAGAAATGTGATTACAACAAAAAAATCGAAAATACGTAATTCTTACATTCCGGTGGCAGTTTAACACCTCTCTTCCCAGCTATTCGTCATAAAACAGACAAAAATATCGAATTTCAAATCGACGTCCGCTCGCTCTGAAGGGCTCCTCACAACTGATTTACGCCGACGAAATAAATCGTTTTATCAACAATCGCGCGGGCCAGAAATTCTCATACGTTTTTTGTATGACGGAAAATTCCTGAACTTTGAGGGAATTACAGTGAAAATCTAGATTTACTGAATTATTTTTAATAAACGTTCTTGGTTCTTGATCTTATTTACTCCGAGATTGTGGAAAGATTTTAATTAAATATGTTTGTAATAGGTGCAGTTAACATAACGGCGAAGGCACTGTCGAGCGTTTTACTTAAAATTACAGTAGATATTTCATATATAATGTAAAAGATTACAGTTAAAGAATTTACGTCACTGAAAACCCTAGACACTTTCGTAACTTTCTGTTAAGAATTTTCAGATAAATTATTTGTTGTATTGCTTACGTTAGCATACTGCGAAGTGACGTTTAGCGCCTTATTTGAGTCTGCCCCCTTAATTCCATCAAACGTTTGAAGTGGATACCGACTCGTACTTCTGTAGTTTGTAAATCTCATTTTATGAACACAGATTATATAGTCGAGAATATTAAGCGTAAGTACCCCCATTTATTTTAATACCTTCTTAATCTTTTCACAATTGAATCCCCAATATAAAAAGTAAGTATAAAATTACATAAACACGTAAAGAAACATTTTAAATATAGCACGTGAATACAAATCTTATACAGGCAATCGCATCTCTGTACGAGGGAAGCGTTGCATGTGTTAGGGCAAACGGTGATTTTACGGGGTGGTTTGATATCACAAAAGGTGTTAAGCAAGACTGCGTAATGTCACCGTGGTTATTCAATCTATACATGGATAATTGTATGCAAGAATTGAAAGAGGTGGGCTTGGGCGCAAAAATGAGTAGTCTGCAAGTTTGTTGCCTGTTGTATGCTGATGATGCGGTGCTGATTGCTAATAGAATAGAAGATCTACAGTCCCTCGTATCTAGGATGAACGAAGTATGTATGAAGAATGAGCTAATGATGAATGTAAGTAAGTCTAAAGTCATGGTGTTTGAAAGAGAGAGTACGAAAACAGTGTGCAATATAGTTGTGAATGATGAATACTTGGAGCAGGTCGATGAGTTTGTGTATTTGGGAAGTATGTTTACGAGAGATGGAAAGACTGATAGGGATATTGAAAGAAGGGTGAATGCAGGAAACTCCATTAACGGAGGACTGAACGCGGTTGGCGCAAACAAAAAGTTGTCCAAAGAAGCGAAGCTAGCAGTCCACAATGGAGTGCTGATACCAACTCTGATGTATGGCAGTGAGGCATGGAACTGGCAGAGGAAGGATGAAAGTTGACTGAATGCTGTAGAAATGAGATCTCTGAGACGAATGTGTGGTAAAACCATGTATGATCGTGTGAAAATGTTGAGATTCGTAAAGAATGCAAGGCTGATGTAAGCGTAGTGAGCAAGATTAAGAAAGGGACGCTTAGATGGTTTGGGCATGTAGAGCGAATGAACGAAGAAAGGAGTGTAAGGAGAATATATGACGCGAATGTGAATGGAAGAAGAAGCCGGGGACGTCCAAGGAAGACGTGGCACGATCAAGTGAATCAAATACTTAAGTCGGGCCATGTCAGAAGTCGGAATAACAGAAGAGAATGTATGAGACGTTGTATGAATGTGAATGAAGCAAGAAGTGTATGCCAAGATCGAGTTGTTTGGCGGTCCGTCCTCTCTGCCTACCCCTGCGGAGAAACGGCGTGATGGTTAGTTAGTTAGTTAGTTAGTTAGACAGTTCTGTATTTTATATCATGCGAGTTTCCAGACTTTGATCCTTGTATTTTATTTTCAGATGGAACCACACCATTGATACAAAAGTTGCGGAAAGGTGTAGTTCCTTCAATATTTCCCTGGACGAAGGGAGATAATTTGGAAGCCATTAACAGACGGAAAAGGGTTCTGGAACGCGAAGAAAAATGTATAAATTCGGCCAGGATCCATAAGAAACCAAAACTACAAGATGGAATGGAAGAAGTGATGTTTCCTGTGAATATGGAAGACGTGGCAGTGGAAGTCGTATTGCCATTTGATACTCTCAAGATAGATAGAGACACTCAGACGGATGAAAAAACTGAAATATCTACAAGAGAATCCTCAAGTCAAACGCTAAAATACTCCGTTTTCAGTATAATGACATACAAGAAAGACCCGGCATCAATTCATTTTTTTACCAGTTTAGAGTCATATGAGAAAGTGGTGTTTGTTTTCCATTCCTTAGGTCAAGCCACATACTGTTTAAAATACTTTTATGGCAATCCCCCCACTAATCTAAATCCCTTTGAACAATTTTTTTTAACATTAATGATATTGAGAACACACAAAACATTTTTTGAAATTGCAAGAATGTATCTTATATCCATTAAAGATGTTTCCAATATTTTTATTACTTGGGTGAAATTCGTGTCGCTGCAGTGGAAAGAGCTCAACATTTGGACATCAAAACCGAGTGTAAATTTCTTTTCTCCAACAGATTTTCGAGACAAATACCTTAACACAAGGTTAATGATTGATGGCACGGAATGTCCCATTAAACGGCCTGCACTACCGACTGCCCAATAAGCAACCTTTTCTACTTATAAAAACAGAAATACTGTTAAGGTACTTATTGGTGCTGCTCCTAGTGGCCTCATAACGTATGTATCTCCAAGCTATGCAGGCTCTGTCAGTGATCGCCAGATCGTTGAAAGAAGCAACCTTACATTCCTGTGTGATGTTGGTGATTCCATAATGGCTGACAAAGGTTTCCATGTCCAGGATATCTTTGCACCATATGGAGTCACCATAAACATTCCAACATTTAAAAAAAAAACTAACAGAATCAGTAGGAGTGTTTTAGAAAATGATAGAAAAATTGCCAGCAAAAGGGTGCACATAGAGAGAATAATAGGACTTTTAAAAACATATAAACTTTTGAAATCTCCTATGAACTATACCGAGACAATACTTTCTGCGGATATTATATTTATATGTTGCATGTTGTGTAATTTTAGATCAAGTATTATAGACAAAGATGCATAGTAAATTGTATGTAGTTACCATGATCTATTACTAGTAGATAATATATAATTACATTTGATTGAACCGACTCTTATTTTATTACAATGAAGCCCAAACAAACACCATCACGCCGTTTTAGGCAGAGAGGACAGACTGCCAAGCAACTCGGTTTTGGCACACACTTCTTGCTTCATTCACATTCATACATTCTCTTCTGTTATTCTGACCCAAGTATTTGATCTACAAAGGTACAGAAAATTTTCTGGTATTCTCCCAGAAACTTCTGTGAGCAAACGCAATGAGAATATCTGATCTATGCACCTCCTTCCACTCATGAAAGCCCTAAATTGACTAATCATCACGCTGTTTCACCATGGCGATACTCACAGTGACTTATGTTATTCTTTCTCTATACATTGAGTGTGCAAAATTAATAATTGCAATCCAAATTATGTGATTGGTGTTATAATAATAGAAAATATTTTGTGGTAAGTTTTTTATTTATTTAATTACAAGTTTATATTATGGATGTATAGCTGGATGTAAAGCGCCCTTGAGGTGATTTTCTCACGAAAACGGCGCTATAGAAGTAATCCAATTATTATTATTGAAGTCCAAATTGCACTTACATGTTTTTTTACACCATATTTATTTACAAAAATAAGTTAGTCAAATAAGCCACAATCAAGTGGGGCTGTTCCCTTTGGTACCTCACCAAAAGTTGTCTTTGTAAATGTGCCTCTTTAATAAAGCTGGTTTAAAATAATCTTCATTAAAAGTTATTAATTTATGTACCATTGTCCCAATGAAATCTTGATCCCTATCTACCTCAATGATTTGAAAATCCTTCAAGGTAAATATGCCTTACATCTAAGAGTGCATAGCAGCTGTCCTTGGATCTGGTAATAATAGTTATGAGTTTTGTCTAACTCTAGCTTGCCCGAGTATTCGCCTAAATATAAATATGGGACAGTCTCCACAGATATGATGCTACCTAGTACCCCTCACATAGACCACTGGGTGCGTGAGGACCAGCACCATCCACCTACCCTACAACCCTGCAACGGAAGAAAGTGGCTCTGGATCTAGCACCTACAAAAATTTACAGTCTTGTAACGACATTAGTCACTTACAATAAATAAGTAATTTTGTTGTTAAAATTATATGGAAGTTCAAATGACAGGATGCAAAAAGAAATAAAAAAAAATGTGATTGCACATATTTTTGCATGTCAAAAAAAAGTTTTACCATGCCTAAGGCAAACTGGACAAAAAAGATTGCGTGCCGAGTTAATAAAAGACCCAATGATAATGGGGGAAACACATGAGGAACGGAACATCGGACCCAGAGCCCTCAACATCTACAGCAGCTAATCATCTTTCGGAGCCCTCCACTTCAACAGCCATTCTCAACCTTCTAGAAGCTGCTGATGGCAATTGTAAAATGGTTGATAAGGCTGTACAAGCAGATATTCGCTGTCGTGTTACCTACAGAAGCAAATCTACTTCAACAGTGCCAACAATGACAAACACGGCTTGCTCACCATTGAAATTCTCACCCACAAAGCCTGTTTCTGCCAAAAGTGGCTACTGTGGGCCTACTCATAATAATATAGATATTATGTCCACAAGTTCCGAGGACAATGATTCAGACTATACTCCCTCTGCATTAGACTCGGACAGTAATATTTTTGATGGCTCCGAGATTGATACTGGACTTGTAAATCTGACCATGAGAAAATCTTTCATGCTTGTCATACAGAGAGAGCCTAGACTCTGTTTAGGAATCCCTAAGGAAATGTACCACATCATTTCTATTGTAATTGCCAAGGCACCTACAGAAACAATTTTTTTTTTTTTTACAGTAACTCCACACAGGAGACCAAGAAGGAAATAATTTCCCTCAAGGCCTATATCATCTTTGGGGATGCTGTGTGGAGGATCTTTTAGAGGATAGGAAGGAGTGAACTTGGGTCTTGAAGAGACCCATGTTATAGGATGGAGGAAACACAGAGGCCGGCAGATCATTCCACAGCCGAGCTCTTGAACACAAGAACGAGTCGTAGAAGCGACCCGTTCTCATGTGACAAATGTCAACCGTAATTAATGTATTAATTGCGCTTCAAAAAAATAAGGTTAGATGATTCATTCGCTATTCTTGCCCTTCACTTTGGTTTCTCGCCTTCCTCTGTAACACGGATTTTCTCCAGGACTATCAAAATATTAGCGACTTTATTTCAGGATAATTTGGCCAACCACACCCAAAATAAGAGCTCAGCTACCAATATCCTTCAGGGCTAGGTATGGGAATGTTCAGTCCATAATAGACTGTCTAGAAATACAAATAGAAAAACCCTCAAATCCGATTCACCAATCCATGTGTTGGTCAGAGTATAAAGGATGCAATACACTGAAATATCTAATTTCATGTACACCAGATGGTCTGGTAAACTATGTTTCATGTGGCTATGGTGGTTGTGCGTCTGATGCAATAATTATAGAGGACTGTGTGTAATGTCTGTAATGGCGGACAGGGGTTTTAAAAATATTTCCCATATTTTGCAGCAGATGGACTGCGAACTGATTCGCCCACCGAGTGTTTTTGCGAACGTTCATTCTAGCCGCGAAGAAGTCAAGCAGTCCAAAAGAATTGCCGCATTGCGCATTCACATAGAGCGCGTCATAAGTAGAATTAGAGAATTCCAAATTCTCAGAATGCATGCGAGTACTGACCAAAATCACATTCCCATAATTGATAACATTATTATTGTAGTATGTGGTCTTATTAACCTGCAAGGGTTACTCATTAAAATGTAATATTTAAACTAACTGTTGTTTTAATTTGTGTGAGACCCTTCCGTGTGAAGGCAGATGTTATATGATTAGTACATCTGCACTGATGATGGATATTGCAATGTATTCCTTACCAATCTTACCATGGGTAATGAAAGTTACCCCAATATGTCTTACAATATTGGCTGAGGGAAAAATCAATGCAATGAGTTAACAACTTTATGTACACAGATGTGAAGGAAAGACTGGTGGAAAATGTTTTTTTAAAATTTTTATTTAACTAAAGAAACACTTACAGGAAATACAAAATGGGATAAAAAAAGATTAATTTAAACACTAGAAATATTATAATAAATATATAATATAAACACTATGTAAATTTAAGTTTCTTATAAATAGCTTGGGACCAAAATGTTAAGCATTTGTCCATTAAATCTAAACAGTAATTTTCATCATATTCTACGTAACAGACAATAACCTCTTTCGAACTTTCAAAGTCAGGCTTTGCTACACAATACATACCTTTGCATTTTTTTGCAAAATACATTTGCAATTGCATTTGAGTCATGTACTTATCACAGGGTTTGTCCATGGCAACTGTAAAGTATCTTCTTAAAGCTGTATCGCTACTTGGACATTTCACTTTTACAATGTAATTTTCTCCTATTGCATCTGGAGAAGCTCCAAAAAAAGGATGCTGATTAGAGAGAATCAGGCCGCACTTCTCAAACTTTATCTGAAGTATTTCTTCCACTTCTTTCAACACTTCAGCCTCTAGAACTCTGCCACGCCTAAGAAACTTAGTTTCTACTAGTTTAGCACCTAGAATGCTCTCAACGAGTGAGCCTTCCATGTTTTGACAATGAGCAGCTTCATGGGCTTTAGATGCGGTAATTCTAGCGTACCTCAAGTTGTGCCACAATGGACAATTTAAAAAGCGCTGGCGCTTGTGACCCGAATGATACGGCGAGTTCAGTTTTGACACACGCGTCAAAAAGGAGTAGTAAGTTCAGAAAAGCATCGCGCTGCAAGGCTCAGAACTGTTACGTATGAGTAAAAATTATCGACGTGTTGACATTGCACACCTCCGCGCTGGTAAAACAGAACAGTTTTGAACACATGCAAAAAGGACACAGTATTTTCATCGTGGTATCAAACTCAATTGACTCTTTTGCATATGAGGCAAAATTACCATTTCTACTATTCGCCTCTCAACGACGATTTACATAAGATGCAAGGATATATAATAGATTTAGATTTCACTAAAACGAGAAATTCAAAATAAATTTTCGCTGTAATGTTTTCATGGTAAAATATATTTTTTTAAGAAAGATTTTTTTGCCTCTTAATGAGCTTGATTTGAAGCGTTGCATACGACTTTCAATCAGTTGATCTCACAATAGTTTCCAATTTCAATGGCGTGGTGTTCGTTATTCAATTCCACAGGCATTTACACTTTTTACTCCAAATAAGCTCAGGAATCGATGTTTGTTCTCCATAGTATTTTTTCTGTAGTTCTTTATTGAATACAGGCGGACCTCGGCTTTCGCACATTCGACTTTCGCACATTTTTGAAAAACAGTTTTTTTTTTGGCGATAATGCAAAAATGTTTTGTTTCCGTGCAGTTGTTTCCCTGTCGCACTATGAAATGCATATGAACCAGGTCCGTACTGTGAAAAGTGTCACGTTCTGTTCGCACATATGCAATATATGCATTGTAACACGAGCGAGCGAGTCCGAACGCATGCGTTTGTATGTACTAATTTGTACACACTCCCGTCTGATCTCGACAGGTTTAGTCTTGCGTGTTCTGCGAGTTTTGTTTCAAATATTTCGTACCCGTTTTAACATAAAGATAAAATTAAAGAATATGTAAAAAATTTTGGAAACATATCATCAAAAATTGTTTCCAAAAGGCACGGCATAGTGATGGATGAAATGGAGAAATCTTTGTGTTATTGGATAAGTAATCAAAATCAAGAAAACATCCCTCTGAGTACTTCAATGATTGAAGCTAAGGCTCTTAGTTTGCATAAAGATTGGAAGGCTAGACTAAACGAAGATTCGAACACAGTGTTTCGTGCAAGTAAGGGCTAGTTTTCAAATTTTAAAACAAGGTATTCTTTACACAATATTAAATTCACTGGAGAATCAGCTGATGGGGATGAAGATGCTGCAAAAGACTTCATTTCGTCATTGTTCAAAATTATTGAAGATGGAGAATATACCTCTAGTCAAATATTCAATGTAGATGAGACTGGTTTATTTTGGAAAAAGATTCTTATCAAAGGACTAATCAGTTGCCCCTGGTCGTAAACCTTCTAAAAACCGATTGACATTGCTTCTTGGTGGAAATTTAGCTGGTGATTTAAAATTGAAGCCAATGTTAGCTTATCAAGCAGAAAATCCTAGAGCATTGAAAGGGAAAGATAAAAAATTGCTTCCAGTCATTTGGAAATCCAATAAAAAAGCCTGGGTTACTGCTTTAATATTTAAAGATTGGTTCACTTCACATTTCGTACCAGCAGTAAAACATTATTGTGAAGTTAATAATTTACCATTTAAAGCATTATTAATCTTAGATAATGCTCCAGGACACCCAAAATCTCTACAAAATTTATATCCAGAAATCAATGTGTTTCCCCCCAAAACAAAATATTTAAGGGCGAAGACTCAAAGATAGCGCTAAACGTCACTTTGCGGGTTGCTAACGTTAGAAATATAACAAATAATGTATCTGTAAATTCTATACGAGTGGTTAGGAAAATGTCTAAGGTTCCGAATGGCGACAATTCTTAAAGTGCAATGCTTTCCATTCTATATGAAATATGTACTGCAATATTAAGAAAAACGCTAAAAGTGCCTTCACTGTTATGTTAACTACGCATATTGCAAACAGTTTTAATAAAAATCCTTCCATAATCTCACTTTAATAAAGGTTAACAACCGATTGAGTTAATTGGAAATACTACAAAGTACCTACATTTCTACTGTTATTCACTTAAACTTTATGAAATATTTTATTCTATGGCGCCATATAAAATTCCATACGAAAAAATACGCCGCGCGCTGGTCACGAGATTTCGCGAGAGCGGGTCATTCACGAGCTGACTCCAGAGGCGAGAGCACGTATGTATTTACTGTCATTATTTTATACGCGGCTACGAGATATTTAATTTGATTAGTACTAGGAACGCTGAGTAAACCGGTGTTATTCGATCGGGGTAAGCAGAAATTAAAACATTATTATTCTCCAACTAAATTTATTTGAAATCGTCTTTTAATAAATTGTTTTCTTTTTAGTTATTCAAAATGGGAAAAAATAAAGGCAGACATGTGTATAATATACAAAATAAGAGACCTGTTTCCTGGAAGAAAAAAAAACGACTAAGGTAATAATAATAACATTATTGAAATACATGTTTTCAGGGGACACTTCGAACTTCTAGAATTTTTAAACGATTTCTATCAAATCGGGTACAATGGAGTTCAGGGGTACACTGAACTCGAATTTAACGACAAAATGCATAATTTTGGTGGCATTTTTGAATTTCTTGAGTTCTTTACCGATTTCGTTCAAAATCGGGATTAGGGTGTTTGAACATGTACTGAACTCGAATTGAACGTCAAATTGCATAATTTCAGAGGCCATTTTGAATTTCTTGAGTTCTCTGCCGATTTCGTTAAAAATTGAATAAGGATGTTATGAGATGCACTGAACTCGGCTTGAACGTCAAATTGCACAATTTCAGCGGTCGCTTCGTTAGATTGTTTAATTGTGAAGAAATAAACACTTAATAGTAACAAAAAATAAAAGGCACTATGTGTATAGGTACTGTCAATTATTAATATGTTATGTAGGTACTAAAAAACAAACAATGTGTTACTTTCCTAATATCCGCATATTCTCATAAGTTACCTTATCCTATACCAACAGATTGACATACTTTACTTACATATAGTCGGCGGTGTAAATTTTGTGAATTAAAAATAAACTTTATACTTTCGCTTTTCCTCTTTTGTCCGACTGCAAATTTAAGTTTGTCAACCTTCTATTAATTTATTTTTATGCACTGAATAAATAATAAATGTATTCAGCAAATGTCTTTTATTTTGTATTTCATCAATTGCCAATACGGCGCGGGCGTGTTTTACATTATCCACATTTCCCCCAAAAAAGTCGGCGGCTTGCGGTGCTCCGTTCTATCGAGTTTGGCGGCTAAAATACCTAACGGCGATGAGTACGTGGTCTTATACTGGACCCTTAAAATACAAATATGATTTTTAAAGTGGAGAAAAGTATGTTTAATCATTTATCGTTGCGTTTTTGTAAATAAACGTAACCAAAGATTTGTAATCCGCATTACAAAAAAAAAACATTGTTTTCTTTTTTTTAGCGAGCCGAAGAAAAAATGCAGACCTCAGTGTTAAATACATGAAATATGGATTTATTCCGTCACCAGGAAATAGTACTTTACCTATGTGTCTTCTATGTAGTAAAACGATGACAAACGATTTAATGAAACCGTCTTAGCTTAAGGAACATGTAATAAAAATTCATAGTGAGAAAAAAAGATAAGGATTTAACGTTTTTTCAAACAATCAAAGAAAAATGTTTGAAAACACTAACATTGCAAGAACTCATAGGGACAACATCTAAGAGAGATGACGATGGACTGCGTGCTTCTTATAATATTTCTTTAATGATTGCGAAGTCCCGAAAGCCGCACACTATTGGTGAAGAACTTATTCTACCAGCTGAAAGCGAGGTAACCGTGTTGCACAAACCAGCTTTCAATATTATAAAAAAGAATTCCACTGAGTAATAATACTGTACGATGAAGGATAAATGAAATGGCTCAGTGTGTAGAAAACTCTTTATGTGACTACTTAAAAACATCTGAATTCTCTATCCAGCTTGACGAGTCAACATTACCAGGAAATGAAGCTTTACTGTTAGCTTATGTGAGATTTGTAAAAGAAAAAATTTCCCAAGAATTGTTATTTGCTAAATGTTTGGAAACTGATACAAAAGGTGAAACGTTATTTACTGAATTAAAAAGATTTTTCAATGTAAAAGCTATACCCTTGACTAATATCATCTCCATTACTACTGACGGTGCTCCGGCAATGGTAGGACGACACCGAGGCTTTCTGGCATACTTAAAACAAGCTATACCGAATGTATTATTGGTACATTGTGTCATTCATTGGCATCATTTGGTCGCAAAAAACCTTAGTGAACGTTTGCATGAATCACTACATTATGTCATTAGAGCAGTTAATACAATCAAAAGGAATGCCTTAAATGAGAGATTATTTGCTCAACTATATTTGGAAAATGATGACTATAATCGTTTACTACTTAACACAGAAGTATGTTGGTTATCTAAAAGTGCATGTTTGGATCACTTATATTCGCTCTTTGATTCCGTGTTGGAATTCCTGGAGAGTAAGAAAATGATTTGCGGCACAATTTAATTATCTCAAAAAATGATATCGCCTATGACAGATTTAACGAGACTAATTTGAAACTACGGTGACACATTAAATTTAATCACAACTAAAAGTGTAATATCTGTGTTTGTTGCAAAACTTTTGCTGTACAAACAAAACTTGGGAAGAGGAGAATGTTCCCAGTTTCCAAATCTTACAAAATTGCAAAATAGAGATGAACATTTGTTTGCTTATTGTCAACACTTAACGGCGCTTCATTCGGAGCTTAACCAAAGATATGAAGACATTCTTTACTTGGATATTACAGACTGGGTGTTGAACCCTTATGCAAATAGTCAAACTCAGAGCGCAAATACAGATGAATAGATACTAACACAGGATCAACTTATTGAATTATCCACAAATGAGGAGCTGAAACCAATGTTTAAACAAGGATACAACATGGTTAAAAAACAAATCCCAATTTTATATCCAGCATTATGGGTTAATGTATAGAAGCTGTTGATTGCTTTTCCGTCTTCCTATTTTGGTAGAATGTGGATACAGTGCCGTTATGAGCCTCATCACAAAAAAAAGAAACTGACTAGAAATTAGTACTAATAAAGCCTGACATAAATACTCTCATAACATCCCATCAGTGTCATCAAACCCATTATTATAATTTCAATAAACACTCTTTCCATAAAATGTTTTAAAAAGAGGTCCGTGGGCCAAAAGACTTTGGGAACCACTAATCTAGATAAATAGTCGATTTCAGAGCATTTAATTTTGATAGTCCGCAAACCGAAATTAATATTTTTCTTACTAAAAATGAAACATCTGTTTAAACGTTAAAAACGTAACAACTATAGAAATTTCCAGTAGACCGTAGGCAATATACAGAAATAGTAATATTCAATATTGCTCAATAAAGTTTAACATAGGGCAATTTTTGGTAATAAACAGAAATCACGCGTTTTAAAATTTTACGATTTAAAAAATAAATGCATAAAACCTAAAAATATGGAACAAACAGTGAAATATAAGTGGATTCATTGGCTTTAAACATTCTGAGGTAGGATTTGTAGAAAAATCTCGGCCGAATCCGAAACCAAACGCCTAGAAATGTCTGTAGCTCAAGATATTTTTTTTTTAAATACGCTGTCGCTTCAGTGGATAAGTACATACATCCACAGAAATTAAAATTACAAAGTCAGAAAAAGATTATTTTTTATTTCTGATATGACTACTATAATAAATACATACATTCATTTTTGCTGCCAATTAAGAAATAAGACAATTCTTTTATGTAATACAAAATAATTGAGAGGACTTGATGTGATTTTTCCAATCATACATTGACCCTTCAGCTGAATTTCCACAATAATATAATATAGGTTTAGAGTTTAGAGGGTCATACAATAGTGACCAAACATTGAATACAAATGATGTACATAGTTAGTAACTTTGTGTTAGAATATTATTAAAATTAAACATTCTTTATTTATTGTTTTAAGATTTTGTTACCTTAACAATATAATGTGGGGGCACGATGCATAGTGAACAGCATGATACTGCTTTTGCGTAAAATTCAGAAATAAGCATTTCTTATCCAAATTAATTTCTGATGGATTTTTTTTTTAGGTGAATTTTCCCACTGATAGTTTTTGAGATATCAATGTAGATTTAAAAGAAAATGTCACTGAACTAGTTGTATTAAAAAAAAAAAAAAAACACTTTTAAAGTCCACTTTTCCGCATAAAGAAAAATAAATTGATGAATTTTTATTTTTATTTATTCAAATTGATACTGGTTTAGAAAAAGTTAAAACTGTTTGTCAATACATAATTCCTCTTCCCATCATGGTCCTTAATTATTATTGAAAATGAGATTTTAATAACCAAAATAAAAGTAAACAATGAATTACTGAAAAAAAAAATTTACAGCAGTAATATGTACCTATTACTATATTAATGGTACAAGAATCTGCCTCTGACAATGTTAAACTTAATCATAGATAATCTAGTAAACAGATCAGATCAGCATTAGGAACATTTGAAAAATTAAAATAACAACCTTCATCAATAAATCATTGAAACACTTTAACCTAGAATATGACTGGGCGTAGAAATCATGATGCCTCCTACACATACGAATACATCCGTCTTATCTTTCCAAGTCAAAAATTAATAATATGAACATGTCAGTTGTTAACGTTACATGAATCCTCTAAAAAATTCAATGAACTAGACGACTAACTACTCCGGCAAAATAAAACTTACAGACTTTGAAACTGAAGACATAAAAATAATGTTTTGAAAATTAGCAGCTTTGTGGTGGAAGATCATAAAAAAAAATCATTGTTTGGAATGCAATAACTTGAATGTAACAATATTCTAATACCATTAGATTCGTAATCATTTTCTCCGAGTATGATCGTCCACAGAATGCACAATATTTGTTAAAATGTTTATTTTTTTGGACAACATTAAACACCGCGTATGTGATCTCCACAGGGAATATCGCATGTGTCGTGGTTTTCCCTCTC
>JAHDVE020003599.1:0-21770 GCA_022606495.2 Halesus radiatus | reverse complement strand
ACACAAAATTGCAATATTTTACTTCACTCTCATATAAATGTAGAATTTTTTAGTTTGCCTACTGTTTTTCAATAAGACTCAACCTGCCTTTATAGACGCCATATTGATGTTGTTTTTATTTATGTATCAATACAAGCCGGAGTCACATATTTAATTAACAATCTCGTGTTGAAACAACAGGTTATTAGTGAAAACACATTACCAGCCGCTAAGCCCATATTTTTAGATTTTTTATACCTAGAATTATGGCCAATTACGCGGAGATGGGTCCATGGTATCCGTTTGAGTTCAAAAAAATTTACAAGATACTTTTAAGGTTGTGCATAGCATATAAATCGTTTTTTACAGTACAAGCAAAATAAGCGCAGTTATACTAGAGTAAAACGTATGATCTTGTCCATCAATTTTAAAGCAATAGGAACAACCTGAGGTTCTTGCATGATATGTGAATTTAAACATTGGTTGAGGTTCATTGCCCCTATGTCAGCACAGTATAATTATAAATATGACTCGGCAAGCTTATGTATAAATTCCGTTTTACTCCCTGTGCTTTACATGATCAAAGCACCTCCTCGCTCATGAGGGTTCACCTAAAAGCCCATTGTACACTTCAAAATAGTACAGTAGCCTCAGTCTGATACATACAACAAATATAGGTTTATTTATATTTATTCCAGTCAAAATTTTTTCTATCAAGTATATTTACTCCATATTCTTCATAGTCCGCCTCACCCATATAAAAACACCTTGTACTGCCCAAACTACCAAAAACAGATCCTCCAACAAATGCATGAAACTTCTTCTCAAAACTAATTTTAACTTTAGATTGCGGATAAGTCTTGCAAACAGCATCATTTATCATTTCTAAAATCCCATCCATTTCGGCGCATCCACCCGATAACACAATATTTGATAGCATTTGATATTTGTCTTCATCTTCCAGTTTTTCAACAATTTCATTTACATATCCATTTATATTTCTAACAATGCGTTCCAAGATACCTTTCTTAAGGTGGGCAATTTCTTCATTATTTTCACATCCGCTGATGTCATTATTGCTAGAAAAAAGTTCCTCCTTTGCTATTCTTACCTTTTCATTTATGCAATGCTGGGTGTATTTATTTTTATTGTCTGATTCAAATCTTCTAATATTGAGTTCGGCAAGCTTTAGCTTAACAACCTCTGTCATATCCACACATCCAAAAAAATCATCTCTTCTGTCAACAATCAATCCATCGATAATGGCTGCAACACTAACACTACCTGCAACACTAATCACGATCCCACTTGTTTTGCCGTATCCATATAATTCAAATATTCGTGATTCATGAAATAGCAAATTGTTGCAAATGTTATTTTCGTATAGATGTTCGATGATTTTAGATTTAATTGCTCTGTCCTCATTGTTTAGATTAATAATTAAATCCTTAGTAGCAAATTTGTCGATGTTTTCGAAAACTTTTAGATATGATGGTACATCTTCTATTTTGCTATGAACAATAGGAGTCTTGTAGTTATTCTGTGAACATGACGTAGTATCGTAATGTGATGGTAGGTTATGAGTCACATATCCCATCTTTGTAAATTCGGTGCCTACGTCGCAAATAACAATATTTGGTTCGTAATTTTGCAAATACATTAGGGGTACAAGTTAATTCTAATTACAAATTTTATTCGCCAATTGATGTTCCTCAGCAGATACATTAACACTACGGCATCTTTCATCTTTACCATCTCAAATACATTCTTTCCGGATAAAACCATCTTTAAGACCTCTGTGCTACTTGAAAAAAAATTAAACAATGGTTTTAATAATCAAGATTTGTCCTACCGAAGTGCAAACCTATTATAATACTTTAAGAAATGTTAGAATGAGCAAAAACCACTTGATTGTAATGCCTTGACAATGTTCCTCATTATAAATAGACCCTCCCAACTTGCTCAAAATATGGTGTTAAAATTTAATTTAAACAGTTATTTTAAGGTTCTGGTTTTGAAAAGCTCATTTTTCTTAGTGCGGTCCCTCACATTTTTTTGCTTCTCTACCTTATTTCTTTAGGCCATCTGCTTTGCTGCGATGCGAAATCATACACGGACAACTGGAGTACATAATCTCCTTTTTTTTTGTTAAAGTTTTCATTAATATGCTATTTCGTCAAATTTGTAAGTAGCCTGTGGGTTCTTTTAGATTCTACAAGAAAACACACTTATGTACTTTCTTAATTTTTGGTTATAATGGTTATTATCTGTAGTGTCAACTGGATACTCTGCTCGAGTAATATTCTCGTGGCTCCTTTTTTCTGATGACAAAATTGACTTTGAATAGCAATGCCGTCGGAAGGAAATTGGAAAGTGTTGAAGATGTAACTTTGCATATAGAGGCATATGCATATGTAAGCACAACGGCAATGCCCAATAACTCATAAAAACCAAAGTTTCGATTAGAATAGATATACGAATAATTTATTTGCAACTTGGATGCACTTGCCAGGAGGTAGAGTAACGCAATGATGCTTATGCATGGCGGTATCTAAGGCATATCGATACTTAGACATGTATGCCATAGTAGATATAGAAAGGCGATAGACCCCAAATTACAGACAGCGCATGCAGCAAATTGTGATATTTTGAAATTTTATTACAATATCTCTCATAACTATCGCAGCGGCAAATAGAATGAGAAGTTTAATACAGGTGGGAGACGAGAAGGATAGAACTATGCCAAAAAATAATAATAACTTGGCAATTAACAAATTAAATCAAGATCGAGCGCCTATAGTTTGGGATACGTAAGACTGATGAGATGATGAAAGAAATTTCATAATCATAATTCCTAAAGCTCGAAACACTCAGCAGCCATAAATAACATTTAATATTATTTCTGAGCGATAAACCTACAATTAAGACATACATCAAATCCTATGTGCTGAAGAAGACTCTCGAGACCATATCTTTTGTGCACCGCAGAGGTCTTGAAGATGAACTTGATAGGGAAGAAGCTATCCAACAAGCAATTGTTGGGATAAGAGATGCATGTAATGTTAATGGTAATGCTGATGAATAACGAAAACGTAAATTGAAATTATTCCATAAATAAATTTAAGCGATAAAAATTACATATTTGGTTTGAAACCTATTTACACCCCATCCGCCCTTCCACCTCAATTGTTCAGGTGTTAAATCAGATACTATTGGCTTTCTCCTTAATCTTTGTTTATGAACCCTTCTGCTGTATTTGAAGTATATAGCCACATTTCTCAAAACATATTTAGATACTGTTATTCTCTTACACGGTCATTCCAAATACTCTAGAATCAATTAACAATATCTGTTCAAAAGGACCGAATTTTTGTCTTTTGACACTTTAAGCTTACTTTTTTTTAATAGTGACAATAGAATCGATTTGTTAACTGTAGGTCGAAGCTTTTAATAAACAAGGAGAACTTTATACTTGCCAAGAAAAAACAAAAATAACATATCGATGGTTCATTCATTTTCCTCCTGCACAATATAATATTGGAAGTGACACATCAATATTGTAGCACTTGACACAGGTGGGTATTTTGTAACTAGATTACATTAGAAGGATTTTACAAAAGTGGTTTGTATAGCGCATTAACAAACAATTCGAGATATTTTATTGATCGATACCTTTTATACCACATTATAAAGCAAACGTGTCTTCCGACTCGTTGCAGCCTTACACGTCTTCTATATCGACTCCTCTATCACCCTTCACGTCTCTGACCAATCCTCGATGCTCTTTCCTTGTCCAAGTATATGGCCTCAGGGGACTTTCTCAGTATAAGAGACTTAAAGGTATAAGAAGCAATTTTGTTTTATTTCAATAATCCCGAGACAGAAAGATTTTATAAAAAATTCTAGATAACGTCAATAGAGGATATTTTGCCTGTAAACTAATGCGTTATTGGAGCAATCGGGGGGCAAAGAGGCCTATTTTGGTAAACAAGACATTAATTAATTTTCATACCAAGGTCTGTAATGCAGGGTTTTCTATTAAACATAATTAAACCTCCATAAATTATACGGATTGATAAATCCCAATTATTACACATTATTGGTATGATAGCTCACGGGAAAGATTTTACAAAAAATACTCGGTTTATACTATACTAGCAAAATAAAGATGCCTATATTGCCTAAAATAGCACAATTCAAACATACAAAATCAAGAATATCACCGATCCTTATCGTATATCATATGTAGTAACCAAACACATGCTTTTTATCAGGATTTTGACAGTTTTAAAATGATTTGGAATTTTTGACAAAATGTAAATATTATGTAATTTATGCATCCTCGGTATCGATACATCATCTGACATCTGAGTTAAGGGGGTACAATTATGTTTTTTATTAGATTTTAAGGATGACGCATCCTTGTCTTTTTATTGCTAGATCACTCTTCCATACTTAAAAATTTAACGAAAAACAATTTCAAAACAATCGAACATAATGGTCGGAGAAAACATGATCTGCGGGACAAGGTTATGGATTAAGGATTATCCACATAACTATAGCATCGCATGTAATACCTCGTCTCATCATATAAACCAAGCCTTTTTGTTTTGCAATTTAAAAGTAAAACAGAAACATTTCTTTAAGTGTAATAGCATTCATTTTGTAGTCAAGTTATATAACGATTTGAGACAGATCATTTTAATTATATTTTAAAGTCGCGCTTGCCGCTTAACCAATTTTATCTAATATCAGCCCATGCTTTATAGTAATTGATATTTCATTAACAAACCCATATTTACAACATTTAACATATTTGGAATGCATGAATTGACAACTTAATAAATTTATATAAATTTAAGAATTATAATACAGAAATGAATGAGTTGATTCAAGCTGCCACATTAAATCTTCCTGAATTATAAGTAAAATTAAACTCTTGGCAAATATTGATGCTGACTATACTTATATGGTGACAATTAGCTAGCCTTTCCTAATCTAAGAATGGATCAAGCAGTAAGCCGGGCGAGCCAATCGCTAGAACGAACATAATCAACCTTAAATTAATTAGTGTTTTGGCATTATTGTGATATACACATATATAATTATATGGAGTAGTCATCGGGCAGGAAGCGAGCATTCTTGTCTAAGCATTGCATAAGATGTAAAGCCAATGAAAATAATTTTGGGAAGAACTCCGCATATGTAAGCGGCGCAAAGGAGTTGAATAATGTAAAAGGAAATAGAACAATATTATAAAGATACCATGAAACGGTCTTATTATTTTTCATCAATGAAGATACATTAATTGTCAATATAAATGTGATCCGTAGTAATTATTTATTTGGGCAGGAAGTAAAAAAAAAATTTACCCGAAAATTAGTGTCAGATGGGACTACCATACCTTCTAGCTGTAGAGAATGCTCCCGATAGTGGAGTAATGCAATAATGGTCCCCTGATTAGGCAAAATCTTGTAAATGGTATTAATATTGGTGCTTTACGATGGCTCTCATTTACGTAGCTAAGTTCTTTCTATGCTGCTTCGGGTTGGTTGGCTTAGCCGATTTGTTACTGTGGCATGGGTTTATATGCACATATGGCATGTAGTTTTACATTACAAAGATCATTTTGAAAAACAAATGCATTTGTGGTCCCAATCCCTAGCATATTCCAAAATAGCAAGCTCTCATCCCAGGTGCTTGTTATCAGTCATACCAGGTACTTTGATATTATATTCGCCAAGAAAATTGTAAACATCTATCATAGTTTTTTTATCCCCATGAACGCCAAAATTTTAGAAGCAGCATCAGCAAATACATACTTATGGCTATATTGCCTATGCAAGCGTGACAAACCAACAGATGCTAGATTGAAAAAGGGATTCGAAATTGATGAAGTTAGCAAGTTTTTGACTCTAGAAGGTTTAGGACAGATGGTTGTTTTTTAGTAATGGTACTTTTATACGTACAAAGATGGTTGCAAAACCGTTTACATTCTCAATAATTTGCTTAATGTAAATGATGAGACCTACATTGACCTTGAAGTGTGAAATTCAATTGACGTAATTAAAGAGAACGATGTGATGGGGCATGGCGACAATCGGACGTCATACATGGGCCTTGTAAATGTTATACTTTATTTGAAAACTATCCCTTTCTTATCAGATACTAAAAAGATCATCTGCTTTATGTGAAAAAAATGATGCTAATTCCTATTTATATTTTTGTTAGAAAAAACCAAAAAGCTAGCGCGATAAAAATTAGAAAAATTCCGAGCAAAATGATTTTTACAATTTTTCCTGCAAGAAGGCATCTAGAATGTATACTAAAAAATGAACTTTGAAAATGTGCTATAAATTTCGGGGCAAACGATTTTATTCTTTTGTATGGGTTTCTAGCATATAATGCTTGATTTGCATTGCATAAACAAAGAGGCACATGACAGATTGAAAAAAGGTTGCACAACTACACCGAGCGCTTGATAGTATAGGGGCGTCACCGAAAAAAATGCCCTTTTTTTAAGATAAAAAAGCAATGGGATGGGAATGTTTTTGTCATTGGATTGCAGTAATTTTTTTCTTTATTCATCCCAGATAGTGAATTTATTGCAATCCTTTTGTGGCAAGCCTCCCTCTATTGACAATGACTATATACTAAATCGTAGAAAATATGCAAAGCTTAGGCAATACATTATTGCTAATACTATTACTGAGACAAAAAACGCGTGATGCGCTATCTGGAGAAATATTAGCCGTCGGCGATAACTAAAAAAAATAATCCAATTAGTTCTTAACACTAAACACCACTGACAGAATATTTAAATTACAAAGCAGCTCTTTTATAGGTTAAATTTTCATCTCTTTGCACAAAAGCTTACTAGGGTGAGCTAACATTATCAGCATACATCAGTATACAAGCAACCAACCATCATAAACCATAAAATATTGTCAAAACACCCTACAAAAATAAAAACTTATACCACTAACAATATTTTGTATGCAAATTCATGCAGTCGATTCTCCGATTTTCTTCGTTGATATAAATTTCATATACTACCTGCGAAATTGGTTAAATAATCAACTAGACAGAAATATAACGTTATAAAGATAACTGTAAAAAAATATTTGATAGGATCCGGCTTACCCCTTTGCAGCATATTATCAACTAATTCTAAAACTATAAGCCTTTCCCGTGAATTGTCAGTATAACATTAATAATCCATGTTACACAGTTGCATAAATTGAACAAAATAAAAAATCCATATCAATCTCTCCTGTTTCATGTCGACAATTTTTTCGTGGATTATTCATATGCAGCAATGTAGCAATTCAAAAATCTACATGCATGTAATCTGCTTTATTTTGACAAAAAAGGATGCTAAGAAAGAAGGTTCTGTATAGATTATAGAAGTGGTATTATTTTTCTTTTCTCGGCATTTCCATAAAAACTAGAAGAGGCATAAAAAGATATATTGTTTATGACTATTTCAAATGATAAATGGCTATTACCAGCTCAGAAAAGTAACTAGGTGTATTTTTTTGGCTTAATGCTGTGCAGAACATCGAAATTGAAGTAAAATTGTACCAAGCCCAATGACTTAAGAAAAAATCTCGAAAATTGCCGTAATAATTATGTAAAAAGAGAATTGATATCCTAATCGAAGCACAAATTCAATCAATACCCTATATAAACAGCTATCTTATTTGACTTGTAAATGACATAGTAGGGTAAGAGGTTTATAGAGAAATGGGTGCTGTAAAAGCGCTTACATAATTAGCGGTGTCAGAGGGAGTATAGGTCAAGAATCTATTCAATGTTATAGCTTGTAATAAAAACCACCTTCCTGATAAATTTATGGCAAGGTGGCATTGGAAATTATTTACTCATACTATTTGAACACGATTTATATGTAGATTGTACGCCATTGTTGGTCTAATAGTACAGCATAATCAATTTGACATATATATATGCCATCTGCCATAAAATACTCATCAGTCTTGCGAACTGAGGATCTGTGTGACTGGGTTGGTGTACAGATGGTTGCCAAGTATCCGTAAAGTGTATCGTAATCTTTTGCGTGCGCTTAGATTCTGTATATCTTTTCTTTAAGTTTTTGCAAAGAATTTATGCGATCAAGCTTCTCAGCATAAGTCAATGTAATTTAAGCAATGCTGCATGATCCTAGGATTTAAATGGAAGAAATACACAGCATCGAATCCAGAAACCTTTAAATCATTCCTAATACATTCAAGAGCTCGTTGAAATTTACGAGGCCGCATATCTCATTATTATAACACTGGCAAAGAGTTTGCGTATACAAACATTCACAGCGGTATTTTTGATGTAGATTGATTAGATCGACGCATCGTATATGGGAGGCCAAGTTTTAATCAGAGTTTTTATATGCAACTAGACTATTATAAGTGATACATATCGAGAGAAACTACCGCTTTGATATACAAACAGTTAATTACTAGAAATTGCACTAATGATAGAGTTCTTCAGCTTACACGAATGATAACCAATAAATTTTTGACAGTTTTTGCAGTATCAGTCAGCAAAACCAAGCTGCATTGCTTAATCTATATGTATCATTCCTTACAACATACCATCTAGGTTTTTTTGTATGATGGAATGTTCAAGCGTAGCTTAACTAAGGATAAAACATATAGTACAAATAACCGCCTACCTTTGGAAATACAATATACATATGCCGTTAAAATATCTGCTGAGACCCCTCCATTTTTATTTATCTGCAACTATGAGCGTATACTTTTTCGCTAAACTTTCAGTATGTACAGCACTTGCAGAAAGCGCATTGAGTATTGCATGATATGGAAACTTAAGGTTGGAACCCAGAGGTTTTGACATTGCTGAAATGAAAGTCTTACAATGGCTTAATGTTGATAATCAAATATAATTTACAGATTGAATCTAAGCGTATGATTTACACATTTATTTAACGACCCACAATTATATGATTCTTCATACAATAGGCCCTCCAATCGAAATTTGGTCCTCTTCTCGGCTCATGATAGCTCACCGCATCCATTTCCGACGCGTACTCCTCATAGCTAGTTTCACAGGAGCTTTCAATAATCACTTCTACCCTTTCATCATCTGTCAAATAAAGGGGCGGTTGAGGTGCACTATACAGTGCTAATAAACATCCTAGCCATCCCTTCCATTTTTTACGTGTGGAATACACAACTATACTTACAACACATAGTACAACAACCAATAATGCCAGTAGTACTACGCAATCTCCACCAAGCCAATCCATGATATGTTTTGTCGATATTTGATTTGTTTTATCCCGGTTTTTCAATTTTTCTCCTCGTTTGATCTTTCTTGCAACGCGCTTGATAGGATTTGATGTCGTCTTAGGAGCACGACTGGGATCAACTAGCTCCCTAACTCCCCTGTCTTTCGCAGTGTTCTTTGTTCTGATGTCATAATCTAGACTCATTGCTCTATCATCTGCATCATCTACAACATCTACAGAATGGCTTACCAGTGGCTCAAACGCCAGAAGATTGCCAGAATCCTTTGCAGCTTCATTATATAATCTGAGAGATTCATGTAGCCCTGCTGAAGGTACTATTCTTTCTCTTCCACCATTTGTATAGTAGATGTTGCTTGTTAAAATGCGAATTGTGAATAATATCAATAGGATTACAAACATAAGGGATAAAGTTTGTTTGGAATAAAATATCTAAACAAAAAGGAATTTCATGAATAAAATATAATATAACATTTTGGACACACGTAAGTGTTTTGCTTGGTAGTAAAGAATTAGAGATCTGCTTTGTGGGACTACGAAGTATAAAGCCCTGCATGATGACTAAATAATTTTTATATAGATGTTTGTTTTCACTTTATTGCCAAAAAATCCCTTTTGGTATTTTTTCTGGTTTTAATCTAATGATATATCTAAATAACGTCACAATCATTGCTAAAAACAAAGGAGACCGAAAAGTACAGGAAGTATGATATGCTGGCGAAAGAATTAGCGAGTATGTATAAATGCGAAGTAGAGCTTATACCGTTTGTCATCACGTGGGACGGCATAGTAACAAATTATCATAAAAAACACGTCAAGAAGATAGGAATTGATAACAAAACAAAGGCTTACATTCAATCAACAATTTTGAAGAAAACCTTCGAGGCCATCTCCTTCGATTACAGAAGGAATAATATGCTCAGAGGAATAAGAAGGGAGGTTGCAATGGCTGACGCTTGCGATGAGACTGTAAGGTTGGTAGTGCAACATGGTGACGAGGTGTAGTCTGCAGATAGGATAAAGGTAAGAAACAAAACTTTCCATATTAAATAAATAATGATATATCTAAAAATTACAGGTTAGCGATTCAGAATGTTAATGTATATGTTATGTAAGACAGTATATTGCTACGATGCTGATTGTTTAATTTTTGACTTTTATTTGTATTGCAGCAACTAATTATAAAAGCATGCTCATTGCTTGTAATCTAGCATCAAAATAAGATATATAGCAAGGAAGTCTAATAAATCAAGACACCATTTTTGGTAATCTAGTACACATAGCAAGCACTTATTGCCTCGTTTCTTGCTGATCAGTTTTGTTCGTGGCTAAAATCTTACTATATACGGATAAATGGAACTAAAACAATATTCTAAATTTAAAGAAGCACTTTGGTATCTAAAGTTCCGTTCAGCAAAAATTTACGTATTCAATAGGTCCTGGTTTCTTGTGCTTTCGGCCTTTAAATTAATTACAATCGTTTCTACAATTACAAAACTTTGTCCGGACTAAATCTTCTTTCACTTCTTTCATTCGGCTGATACAACATGTCTTTGCAGTTTTTACATGTATATACTATCAAACTACATACAGAACTATTTAGAACAAATATATATTTACAAAGCATCTCAGCGCAACAATATATATACATAACATTTTTGTTGAATAGGTATGAAGCTCACTCTACCTTTAGACCATAATATAGACGACCTCCTACTAAACACCCCGTAATTCTAGTATAACCTAGAAAATCTATTGATAAAATCATGCATCAAGAGCTGAGAAAGATGTTTAGAGTTTTTTGGGGACTACAAAGAGACAAAAGGGTCTATATGAAGAAAAGGTGATGTCAACAAGGTTAGAATGGCAGCAATACATTACGATAAATTATTATACTCAATAATCTAATGGGGAACTGTCGTTTAAATAATAGAATTTTATTTGTGAATTCCAAGCATTTATAACTGCTAGATATTCTTAGCTACATGTTAACAGGCTATATACAATAAACAATAACGGCATCTGTAACTCAATCCTTCGATTAAAAGGGGATCGCCTTGTGAAAATACAACCACTATTTGTAGCAAACCGGGCTGCTTATATATGACAAGCATTATGCTAATGGAAGGGTACACAAGTTAATAGTATATCTTTGCAGTATTTATTTTTGTAATCTGTAGTCCCGAGAATATAAAACTGGAGAGGATTGGCATTTCTAAACGGAATTTAATCAGTCAGGTATAAGGTTTTGGCTTCGCAGATCTAGATGAACATAATTATTTGATGACGAAAATAATACATTGCATGACAAAGTTTTCGTCATAGATCAATAATCCGGTGTATAATAAGTCCTTAATAGTTGCGAGAGTTCCCTTTACCGAATAATTACCCGCCTTATGTATCATCGAGCATGGCTACATTTGTTTGCAAAGCGTTAACATTATTTGTTGAATTTGTAGCTTGTAGTGTAACAATATTATTTCTTGCCAAGTTATATTGAAAGTATAGTGCCTCCATTGGGTACATTGGATTGCCGTTAAAGTGAATAGGATCACATTAAAAGATTATAATTTTTTTTGCTATCAGTCAGCGTGAATATATATGAGGCAATAATTGCACATGCAGCTCTAAACTCCTTGTTGCTGTCATATTTCTCATCAACTTTTTGCTTATCAATGAGCATCATAATTGAATGTTATAAAAGTTTGGTATATTACTCAGCAAGCATCTATATATATAACTATTCAATATCAAGTCAAACTAGATGCTCCGCACACTTACTGTCTCTATCATATCATTGTATTGCGTTCAAACTAGTATTTAATTGTTTTATTAAATACACAATGTCCCAAAACGGAACATGCTTTACTTATTTTTTCTTTTATTCTTATTTGACGATAGAATTTGACAATCTTAATCTAAGTAAAAATCCTCATGGAAATTTTTCAAACCTTGTTCTTTGACCAACGAAAGCACTACAAGCTGTGAGGGGTGCGATAAGAGGCTGCGGTTGCTGACGGTAATTGCAAATTGTTGTGCCATATAATGCAAACTTGACAAAAATTACTTTGCTACTTGCGAAAAAGTCTCATCACGTTATCAATGCAACTTAATCCACTCTAAATCTTTCCATGTATTCTTTAAAATATTTTAGGGGCCACACCGACCATACTTTTGCAGGCTTTGGTGACTCGGGCAGGTAACTTACACGGTAGAGCTAGCAGCAGTTGCCGCGAGGTTAGCTAAGAGAGCAAGCCGCCCGGGAACAACGCATTGCAAGAAAGTCCATAGTAGAGCCTTTGCAAGCGCCTTTCTATCGTATAGATAGACGGTCCGTAGCAAACAAGGATCGTCCCGGATATGCGTCTATTCGCTGCAACTTGGGTCTGCCATTTCGTTTGCTTCGAGAGAATGCTTCCTTTCCTTCTCTTATAATTGTTTCCATAAACAGATGCCAGACATCCCATTTTTCATTTTTGATGCGAAAAGCGCTTATTCAATCAACAACTCTCGATTTTTCATCTCTAGTTGGATGTTTTTATTCATTAAAGGCTCTGCTTGATCTCAAAAGAACATTTATTCCTAATTAGTTCGGACTGCACCTTTTTTAAACTCGCCAGGACTCAGTTGATCTTAATATTTGTATTTTTTGCAAACTTGGAAGCCTTTGATTTGTCTCTAGCAATATGTGCTGTCGTCTTTTGTGTTTTGTATTTTAGATACTTCTTTGATCCCGGTCAATGGCATCATACACATTGATTTAACCATCTGTTCGTTTGCTTATGCCATGTGCCGTTAGATTCTTGTATAGCGTTTTTGTTACAGTTTCACTTATTATTTTCCGAGAGTTTTGCCATGTTAAGAAGCTTCTTGCACGGCTGGCCGATGTTTTTGCGTATGTGTTATCAGCGACGAAATTTCCACGGACTCTCATGCTGTAGAAGTTTGGTTTTTTACATTGCGATCTATGCATTGTTCGCAATTGCCTTACAGGCATCATACGCTTTTCGGACATTCAAAGTATTTCCCCCAAAGGCATATTTTACGGATTAAGACATTGTTTATTAACATAGCACGGTAGTTAATTGGGATCCTGCTTTTAAGAGTACTATTTAGCGTAGCAAGTGAGGCTTTTCCACAATGCACTCGGAATTTGACCATTCCATCGATGTCCGGTGGATTGTTTATTCTGTACCTAGCTATACATATTTAGATGAGCCTGGTAGTAAGTCTCCATTGCGACTGATGTGATCGGTCTACAAACAGAAGATGAAGTGACAGATTTCCATTATTCGCGATTTGGTAGGATTTATTTCCATAAAGTTGGAAGTCATCCTTTTGTTTATTATAGTTAATTTACTGACGAGGCCGCTTCTGTTTTTTCTGGAGATATCATTGTCGTCTGCAAACATAAGGCCTCTTAAGCCTGTGCTGAGCCCATCAATATTGAGAGGTTTGACATCGTGGAGAACAGACTGATAAAATATTTAAAGAGCACTTGATAGGTTGGGCAGCCTTGCATTACACCATTTCTGCATTTAATTGGATTGCCAATTGTGTTCTCCCACATACCCTTAGGTTGATGTTTGGATGTATTCCTTCGATGAAAGACACAAAGGTCTTGCCTAATCCTACCATCGCAAGTTTTTCGATGAGAATGTGTTGAGTGACTAGATATTAGGCTTTCCGTAAGTCTAGAAATACAGTATTGCATTTTTTTAATATTTTTGCGTCTCTGTCTGCATATCTTTAGACAACAATTCGTGCGATACATTCCTACTGAAGTAAAGACCAGGTTTTGGCTCGGCTTATTATTTGAGTCGAGATTGTCAGGGTTTGCAATCAAGTGTTTAGTAGAATTTATATAATACCCCATGTAATTTATCTCGACTGTTATACCACGGTAGTTGTAAAGACCGTTCTATCTCCCTTTGCGGGATGTGGGATTGGGATTCAGTCGTATAAATCTTAAACTATACTAAAGAAGACTTCGTTACAAAGGGGAGCAGGGATTGGCTAGGTTGCTTTAAGTGAATTGTTGCATACGAGTCTGCAGGTTTCGCTTGGTATCTGGTCGATACCGCTTGCTTTGCCGTTCCCAAGCAAACGTAAAATTGTGCTCTACATGTCCCCAATTCTGGCTGATCAGTTATTCCCACTATGTTTATCAGTATACGTCCATTGCCTTGTCCGTAGGAGCTGGGTAGTTGCATACTTCCTCGAAGTGATCTGACCAGATGAAAAGATTTTTTTTATCGTTTAATTCACCGCCTTTGTAATTGGCTTGTGCGGTTATTGGCTTGTAGTTAGAGTGCCATAGTATCCATTTCCCGAATTGCCGTGATCTTTATCTTTAGGTATTTTATTATACCTTGGGTGATAAATTGTTATATGAGAATTTTATTTATCATCAGCGATTCTGTTTATTGTAAAATATTCACAATAATCTCTACTATGCTAGATTAGTTTTTAGCAATCTATAATTTAATAGCGCTTTTTTTATATCGCCGTTTTGAGCTTTGTTGTGATGTGGTATTCTTAATCCTTAGTAGTTTGCTTACTTAACATTTCTGTGTCTATAAGAATAAAAGAGAGCTGTCTGCTGAAGTTTGTAACGGTTGATTGTTCAATGTCTACCGAAAATTGGTGATTACAATTTTTTGTATGCTTGATTTGTTTATTAGTAAAGTTTTGTCTAGGATAATTTACTGTTGCACCGTCTTTTACGATCTAGCGCTGTTTAGAAATATGTACACAGGTAGGTGGTCTAAGCTGGTATGTACAGCTTTCGCTTGTTGGTTTATTATGGGCTGCTCTTGATTTGCTATGGCAAATTCAATTGGTCTGTATAGTTTTTCTTTGTCGCGACATCAAGCGCGTACCTTCAACAGGCAATTTATTGGCATTTGGTCGGGTATTTTTACCCTAGGCTTTTGATAAAACTCTAAATGGTTTTATACCAAACTTCACCCAAAAAAAATGCCTCTATTGCCCCTTTTCCCCAGGGTCACGTATATAAGCGCCATGAGTGCAATACGATGTGTCGGATCATGCAATCGGTAAACGTCTTTGAATGAGAATTGGTGAATGCTTTTTGTTACTTTATGCACCATAGGATTACTTTCTTGGATACTAAAATCGATCTTGGCGTTAAGGTTTTTCCTAACGCCGATAAGCAGTCTAACTGCCAGCGTTGTTTTTTGCATCTTCACATGTAAAATAGCTGGATAGGGTGACCTTGTTATCTCGAGATTTTCTTCTAGTTTCTTCCATAAGAATTACATCTACCCCTTTTTGCCGAGTAATAGTATGAGCTCATTTATTTTGGACTCAAGACCGTTAATGTTCAGTGACATTAGGGTTATTTTAGCTTTTCAAGCACTAATTGCCGCTAAAGCCTAAAGTTGCGTTCGAGCGACTGCGCTTTAAGTTCACACTTCAATTTATTTTTTATAGCGGAGGTTTTGATGGATTTTATGTATTTAGGTCGGTTTTTACACAGACAGAGAGATATTTATTTATTTTTTTATTAATTCTTCTCATGGAAAGTTTAATATACCATAAGTGCCATTCACTGGCTGGTTGACCAGCTTGAGGTCCATTACACAGTTAGATTTGCTTAATAGTGCTTATAGCAACGATTATCAATCTCTCACTTTCAAGAGCTTTTAACTGATGTGTGTCCAATCTCATCACTTATAAGCAATTGCACTCGTCTAATGGAGAGTTCTCTTATACCTTTTGAGTATTAGATCCCCATTTTGCTGCACTCATGGTAAGACAATACTCGGATTATCCCAAGTATGGTAGCTGTGATGTTTTATACTCACGCATGGGTGCATATTTCATAGGTAGAGAACAACATGGGGTGATGTAGCTTATTTGGCGTTTTACTAGGGGGGGCAGGGCCACTGCGATATATGAATTTATGGGATTAATGATAGTTTTAAGAACAAAGCAAATATGGAAAATTACTTTTTATAAAAATCATTTTTCTTTTTTTTTGCCGATTTGCGAAAGGTATATTTTTGCAAATTAAGTCTTTCCAGACGCTAGCGTGTAGCCCACGATTGATTTTAGCAAGATAGGGAGTGGATTATTGTTAAGTTTTTATCGTTTGCTTCTCGGGTATACATTATATTACTTTAGTCATCATACGTAAACCCAAGCGGGGCGTAGTTTGGAAGGATAAACTAACCTTTGTATCTTAGCAACCACCACAGAGGGTGTAGGGTTCCTCAAAGGGAAAATATTTTGTCGTCATAACCTTGTAACAGGCTTGCCTGACGAAAATCAGTGTCAAAAATAATTTTTCGACATTGCAAATTTTTGGGAACAAGAATACGTTAGCATTGCACTTAATACTCATATAAAGTTTCTTTTGCAGATTTTTGTTTATGTACGCTAAAAAACTTAAGCTTAATATTTAAAATCTAGATTTCCCAAAGCGGATAAAAAAATAAAAAATGCACCTCTAGTATTTGTTAAATTGCACTTTAAACTACTTACAAACCCCAAACTACACATTGACACTGAGTATTTTATATGGACACAAAGCTGATTTCATTATGAGACCCTTACATACAGTATTCTTACTTGTTACATTATGCCGGCCTTTAGTAGCCAGATTTCGCTAAGCAAAAGTCCCTAAAGAAACCCTTGTTAATTACCTACTTGTAATCGCTGCATATTTTTGGCATTACTATACATGTTTTCAATCTGCACAGTAAATAAATTGCTAAATAAAGCTGCGCATTGGAACAAACACCCCGACATATCGTCTAGTATAGTTAGAAAAAATGGAATTCTACATTAAAGCCAATTTTTAAAAAACACCACTTGCATCTAGCTATGATGTTGACCGGATATAAATACATGGTTGCTGATGCCTGCCATATTTACACAAGGGAAAAATATATACATAACAGCTGATTTACAAAGATGACAAGGGGATAAAATCACATTAAAAATTACATTCATCGCAAAATATTATTTAATGCTACGCTTATCTCACTATCAAACATTTATAACCTTAGGTTATTTTATATACATGAGAAATGCTTACCCCTTTATGTATACTATAATCTTGTATATTTCTGTGATAGTTTTTTTGCTACTAGATTTTTTTGTACCTATCTTATGGAAGGAACATACTAATCAGAAAGAACTATTCAAGCTCAAAAAATATTTTAACGAATGTTTTGATTCTGGAAGTGACGAAGCATTCTTGAAAAAACTAAGACTAGTTATTGACAATTATGAAAATTGCGGTGATATCAATTCTTTGGACGAAAGTAACATTGACTTCTTTGTAAAAAGGCTTGAACATGTAAAAATCAGAAAATTTTTCTATCGCTATTCTGCAAATTACAATGTAGGTATATTTTTACCAATATTGTTTCCTATTTTGTTTAATGTGTTTGTGTTGCTAAAAAGCAAACAGTTGAACAAATGTAAATAAAATAGTATCTTAGTCGACTTTTTAATAAATTTATTACTAAAGGATAGCTTGACTTGCAATTTTGCTGAGGAAAGTTGGTCTCCAGATCAATAATATCAATACCATCTGTTCTAAATTATATGGTTGATTTGACAACATTGGGAATATAGTTTGAAAGATATGGAATGTTTGCTAAATTTGGTAAAACGTGCTATATGTTTATGTTGCAGCTGAATTTAGCTGTATCTGTACACTTAAAACAATTGTAATAGGTGTGCGAGAAAAAAACCTACAAGCTGTTACAGCCGCCTTTAGGGATACATTTCTAATTGCCTATATTTCTAAGACATCTGATGCTGTAATTTTAAGTGATCAAGCATTTTTGTTTTTACAACTATTCTCTATGCTCTAGAATGGCTACCTAACGACTGCGCTATGCTGTGAGGCTTTTTGAGAAAAGGAGATTAAAGAGCAAGATGATACATAAAACATTATCAGACATCTGTTATAATTTTTAGCAAGGAAACGGCAGTATTTATTATATAACGTGTTTATGAATTTAGCATACGCCGACTGTACATGCTTTAAATTGACGCTGTCTAGAAAAAAAACATGAGATTATCTGTGCAAACATTAGAAGTGTAAAAATAAACCGCAAACAATCGAACTTAAAATTAAAGCGCCGCCACAAGTAGTTGTAAACAATTCTATATATAGATTATTGACATAAGCTCATAGGTAAAGAATCATTTATTATAAACAGTATCGCATATAAACAAATCTTGTATACTTCCATCATAAACGTAAATACTATACATCGCAAAGCAGCCCCGTTAGATATATTATACTAGTCTTCATCTCCTTGATATAACAAATAAAATCATAGCAAATAAGTGGTGTATTTAGTCCAATACTATATCATAATCATGTTTTCATACATTAGTCTACGAACTGACTGATAGCAATCAGTAATTTCACCCGTAAGTAAAATCTCATCATCAATTATTTCGATTGTAATATCATCTTCAACAGTAAGCGTGGCACCACTTAAATCAACCTTAAATCCTCTATCGACAAAAATACGCTTCAAGTCGTGTATCCTGTGATCACAGATAATATAGCTGCTGCACATATCAATGTATAGTAACTCGCCATCCACAACTTTTCCTCGAAACCCGCTTATAATGCCTGATCCCTGACGTCTAAATGACAGCTTGTCGTAAAAATCGTCAGCTACCCTCAAAATATCATATTTTACCTGGTCTACGCTCAGATTGATTTGATCCTGTAGCATAAATACATCCTCAAAGTTTGGATTGTACAAATAATAATTGTAGAAAATTTCTGTTATATCTGGCTCACCAAACAAGACAAGTTTTCGTGGTCTAGCAATCTCCATAATATTTCTAATGCTATCAAAATCACAAAGACCATCAAAGTCAACATAAAACATTTGCTGCTGTAAATCGAAAGAAACGTCTACCCAATCAATTTTTGCATTAGGTAGCCCGATATTACCAGCAGTTTTTTCTAAAGTAATCTCATTATGTAAAATCTCTGGGTTAAACTGGAATGTATAAATTTCTCCGTAATCATCATAGCGCATAGACCTGGGTTCAGGAAATGTTGCAAATTTTTCTTCACCTTCCTTTACCCACAAGTCTTTTTTGTACTCATACCAAAACATCTTCTTGGCAGTTTCTTTGTCCTGTAGAAACATTTCGTCGTCTGACTCTTCTTCCTTTGCAAGTAAAAATTCATTTAAGACTCTATCTTCTTCGGCTATCTTTTGTTGTTCGTATTGTGTTTTTTTGATGACTAGAATTTCATCTTCAGTATATGGCACCTCCTTGGGTATTTTGATGTTAAATTTTCTTATTTTGACATCATTGTACAATCCTTCATTGTGTAAAAATAAAAAAAATGCATCGTTATTTTCTCTGTGCTTATCTATCATTGTATATGCATAAGTATTGCATTCATGGTCGTCGATTACGATAGTAACGTTTCCCGTTTTATCAATGTTACTTGAAAAATTGATATAAGGATATGTGAAAGGTACTTGGTTTATATCATTAAATTCTTTAAGCACATTGTCGCCAGCCCATTCAACCATCCCCCTCATACTCTCGAGGTATTCATTGGCGAAAGAGCTAAATACAGTTGCATAAATTTTGTTCTTATTCAACAGACTACAAACCTCCAAGAGCCTAGTATATTTTGTAAAAATCAATGCGTTGTTGTTTTCTTTAACAGTGTTTATAATATTCTCCTCTGTCGTTTTGCGCGTTATCTTTTCAAATTTATCATTCGACTGTAAGAAACAAGCAGTGACATCTTTTAATATGCTTGCATCGAGTCCATCGACTATGTTTTCTTTTCTGTGATTTATATCACAAAATACTAAAATACTTTCCTCGTTTTTGGAAATTTTCCAGATTGTGTTTCCAACAGCATGACCACCTCTGTAAGCAGTTACCGTTATATTTTCGGTAAGATCAAAAGGCTGTGAGTATTTCAATGCAGTGATTTTACTCGTGATATTTGATATATGGTCTATAGACTCCTTGTTGTTTGTCAAATAGCTGTTGCAATGGCTCTCCTTCAATTGTATATTAGCTAAAATGGATGTGGGTATTGTTGCAATTATGTTTTTGTCAAAATTTTGGAATTTAAAAATTGAATTGTAATTTTTATAGTCATGGTTTGATATCAAAATTGCATTTGTACTGTAAATGGTATCTATCCATTCATCGGGAACGTCTCCAAGGTTGATGGCAATGTTTACATTATTTATTGCTAGGACATGGCAATTTTGTGATATTTTTTTCATCGTAATGTAATTTTTGGACATTTAAGGGGTTTGTACTAAAAACAACTTGTTAATTTGTTCTGTAAAACAAAAACATGAGCGAACAAACAAGACCTTAGATGGAAGTAAAATTACCATCTAGTTTCGCGTTCAACTCGTAGCGGTCTCTATGTGAAAATTCGATGTTCTTTTCCTACAAAGCGAGACTAAATAGTCTACAACTACTGTTTTAAATAGGATATGAATGAGATGGATGTAATAACCAGAATTAATCATAATTTAGATGACAGCAAACGCCAAATATTACCACTATTGATAACCCACACCCGATGTTATATTAGAAGAGACTTAAGAGCCATAATTTAGGCTTAAGCGATGGTGAATAGAAAGGCCGGTGAGACTGATGATATCAATAAACCGCCGTCTATGCAAGGAAGCGTTATATAGATATTTGAGATAATTGCTAAAAGTGTAACTGCTATAAATTATAATTCCATGTTGCCAATGACCTACAATATAACACTGAAGGACGACATCAGCTACTTTAGTCATTTGGCAAATTAAATACAATTCCTAACATCTAGATATGATTCACAATTTATTCATATAACAAACAGCCTGCATATTCTAACAATGCAAAAAATGGTTTTGTCTTGATCGCGCTGAGTGAGAATGTAAAGGATTGAATTATTTATAATACAGATTAGACGAAATATGCTTATTCACATTTTATAATAATTTTAATTGCGTTACTACTATATACTTGATATCTAACCCGCTGGTCTCTATCAATCTTACTGATTCTTCACAAATTTTGGCGGCCATAAACTCTCTTCCATCCATATAAGCATGTTACATTTAAGTAATAAGTGGAAAGGAATTGGGCGCTGTAAAGACATTGTATGAAATATGTCTATGTTTTGTAATTCTTATCACTTTTAGCATGAATGTTGGATACTTACTAGTATTTCCGTCCCATTACGTAACATTCTAAATATTGATCACCTTTCACAGAGCATAGATCTGATTACTTTTGAACTCATTTGTGTTTTCTATACTCTAAAAACCCAAATATAATGTTGCATCGATAAATGTTTTCTTCATATGTCTTTAATTAGTGACACGGGTGAGCTAGGAGCTAGGCGAGAAATTACTATTACATATTCACAATGCTTATGAGCTAGTTAAAATTTAAGCTTCCCATTTTTCTTGCATCACAAATTTTAAATTACTTTGTAAGCATGCATTCAATGTAG